>OY288256.1:52814452-52831952 GCA_958450325.1 Agrostemma githago
TAAACCCAAAACTTCGAATTGTATTTGGTAAACCCATAAATTGGAATTTGTAAGGAGTGTACCCTAAATGAAAATGCGCAGCAATAAATTTAAGCAATGGGCGAAGCGGAATTGAAATTAATAAGGGAAAATAATAACAATAATTACTTGAGCAAGTGGGGCAATTTGGGTTGAATTGATTTCAGGGTTCTTGGGATTTTGTGGGGTTTTAGGGGTTGGGTGTGTTAGGTTAAGTAACTGAGTGAGGGACGGAGAGAAGAGAGGGTATCATTGAGGGGAAGGGTAAATTGGTCCAAAAATTATAAGATCTTGCCGGAAATGTCACTTATGGAGACTTGGGGGCAAATTCTAATCTTTTGTAAGTTTTTGAGGTCATTTTTACGAAAACACAACTAAGGGGGTAATTTCTAAAAAAAACAGAACTTCTAAGGGGTAAACATTGATTTACTCATATTTAAATAAGGTAAAACTTATTTTACATAATAATGTTCAAACGTAGTGTTGATAAATAGATCGAGTTGTGTCTGGTTCGATTACATATCTTAAGGGGCTCAAGTCGGTGACGACAATACCCACAAAATCAACCTCAAAACAATCAACCCAACAAGAACAAAATCAATCCATTAGCACAAATCACCACCAAATAATAGAGGAAAACCGGGCAGCAACTATAAGCAACAAAAGAGCATAAAATATGGAAATAACACACAAGAATTATACGTGGAAAACCCCTTCGATATGAAGGATAAAACCACGGGACTTGTGAGTAGTCCACCCTTTTCTTCTTCTCTTATTATGATAAAATTGAGGGTAAAAGAAACCCAAATCACTCTACAAAGGCTTCAAGACCCACCAACAACTTTATACATAAGAGATAACAAATTAGACAACAAAAGAGAAATATCACAAAAAATGCAGCCTTCTGTCCAGATGGGATAACAGACAATTCAGAGCACTAAATGACAATCCTAACGATCGTAACATAGCTCTGTGAGTCCTGAACAAGCTTGTAAAATTTCAGCACGGTCCAACTGTTGATACTCCGATAATACCCAGTTTAGTGAAGGTTGTCAGGAGAAAAATGAGCTGAAAATTTTCTCTCTTTTCTCTCTTTTGTTTCTCTCTTTCTAATGTTTGTCTCACTCCTCAAAGTTTCCTCTCAAGTGCAACCAATAACCCCTCGTAGGGTTTATAATTAGGCAAACAAATGTCCATTACAATTGGGCCACAAGTGCAAGTATTTTTGACTTACACATACACAAACACAATGATTGTGTACCAAATGGGATGGACCCATAACAATCTCTCCCAGCAGCCCGTCACGTGGAAGATTGGACCATTTCAAGATCACTTGAAACTCAAACCCGCAAGCTTGCTACAAAGTAGAAGCCTGCTTGGAGGAACTCCCTTGGTCAACATATCTACACCATTCTTGTCGGTATGTACTTTCTTCGGCTTCAGTTGCTTCTGCTCAATCACATCATGTAGCCAATGATATCTAACATCAATATGCTTAGTATGAGACTTATACATAGTATTCTTGCTCAAGTCCATAGCACTCCGACTATCGCAGAAATACTTCGAACCCATTTTGCTTCAAACCCAACTCTCGAAGGAATCTCTTAGGCCACAACATCTCTTTACATGCTTCCACGACTGGAATGTACTTTAACCTAGTTGTTGAAAGTGCCACACATTTCTGTAACTTGGATTGCCGAGAAATAGCTCCCCCTGAAAATGTAAACACATCACCTGAGGTAGAATTCCTATTATCAAGATCACCCTCCAAGTTCGCATCTGTGTACCCTTCAAGTGTACGTGTGCCACCTCTGTAACACAAATTAACAAGTTTCTCAAGGAAGCTTTTTTGTGAGTCATCTTTCTTTCATAAAGACCTCACTTCTTCCACAAAACATATGGGTCGGACTCTTGAGACAGAGACACATGGCTAAAAATACTAAGATCTACCCATTATCGAACAGTCTGCAAAGTTTTTTCTTTTCAATTTTTCCCATTCTTTATCTTTCATCTTTTTCGGTTTTACGGGTTTGGAAATAGTACCATCTTCACTTTTGATCCCTTCGAGTTCTTATTTTTGTCTCACTTTTCTTTTTGAGTTGAGTTTGATATTTGTCCACTCTTCTTTTTAGGCCATCAATGTGTGGTTTACATTTACTCTCTAATTTCTCTCTCTTTCTCTTTTTTGACTCACTCATTTCTCTTTTCTTTAATTTTCATTCCAAAAGAAAATGGACAATAATAGGAACTCCGATGGAGTATAATTTTTTTTCATAAAACTAACAATTTCATTAATGATAATTATATTTATTAATTTTTTTTACAATCAATGTAAAGCAAAATTAAATGAGAAGTGAATAAAATAAAATTTATAATAATAAAAATAAAAATATTCTATAATTAACTTAACTATAGTAGGGTAACAAATTAACTAAGGATGTAAAATTACTAACATAGCCCTAAACTAATCCTCCTAGGTTAGATAACAAATGACACTTGGCGCGACGTAATTTGTTGTGTATAAAGATTTTATACACCTCGTGTAACTGTAGCATTTTCGTCCTGATTGTCCTTGGGGATCAACCCCAATGTGAAGGATGAAGATATTTTCGTTAGTGGTTCTTAATCTTGAAAGACGATAGTGCTGATAACGTGTTAATGTGTTATAACTATATTGTAGAACAATATCGTAAGTAGTAATAGGAAATGAGATTATATTGATGTGTACATTAATATACATGTGTTGATCGATATTTATAAATATCGAAACATAAAAGACATGTCTCTTCGCGAATAGACGTATTGCTTGGAAGGATAATAACATCCATATTATAACAAGTATCACACTTATAGTTACGAATCCTTAAATTATTGCTATCTATGCTCATACTATTGTACAACTGAAATTTGTACATTTATCTGAATGTCTAATAATTCTATACTATTTTCTATAAAAATTATGATGCATCGGTCATGGTGTTCACACATATTGTCGTTACTTCTTTCGTCTCAATCATTTATAAATAAAATAAAATAAAAAAGTAAATATAGGCAAACAAATGATTGAGACAAATGCAGTACCGAGTATAATTTTAATTAAGGTTATCATTGATTCTCCTTAGACGACTTGGCATGGAGTAACTGTTTTTGATGATCGATTTTCCCCAATAAGTGACGTAAATTCAAGTAATTGGTTGAAGTTCAAGACGGTGGAAACATCCTTATCGCCTCGGCCGCTACAATTGATGACAACCTTAGCACCATGGGGTAAAGTAGGGCACAATTTATCAAGAAATGCAAGTGCATGAGATGTTTCGAGGGCTGGAAATATCCCTTCTAGTCTACACAATCTCTTATATGCTGCATCCAACAACAAAAAGATAATGTTTAGAAGGAAAAATCATCGATAGTACTCTTAATTATTAGCTAATTTAGACAGTAAAATTAGGACGACGACAATTATAAGATAAATACCCGGATTTGAATTTCGTCGGTGATATATTTACCCTATTTACTCTGTTCTCCCAGAAAAAAGCAAAAAAGAAAAAAAAAAAAACTATTGTCCATTTAACACTTTTAGCATGGTAATTACTGATTGTATAACCTTATATAATAATTTAGTACACTGTTTCATATGAAAATTTGCGCATTTTTTATCAAAATGATTATATATTGTTATTATTAAAATTATTTATTCATTTAACTTTGGTGATGAATGGACGTTAATTCTAAGAATGTAAAGGCCGGAAGTTAGAAAATTGTAATAAGTGGTATTGTTGCTAGTCAATAAATTAATTACTATGTACCATGCAGGGCTTCTTCGTCAGTAACAGCATGAAATTCTGCACGTTCTGTATCTTTAAGATAACTTAGCTCAGGACCAACTCCAGGACATTCCAATCTGCAATTTCATGAATTCAAAATTAATCATAAAAAATCAAATAGTTAAAGCAAATTAAAAATCAAATTATTTAGGCCCTATTAGTAAATGACATACCGAGTACTTGACATTTTATTGGCATACAACATACTTAAGGTTTTTACTTGTTTTAACTAGTTTTTGATCTCATGGAATGCACGGACTGGCTTAAGCTTATGTATATGTCATTACTGTTATAGGTGAGTAGAAAAATACGATACATTTTTATTATACGTATACGACACGGTATACGGTTTCAATTATAAGTTTTTCCGTTTTCGGATATCTGATACAGATTGTCGTAAAATCGTAGAGGATATGTATCGGCAAATATTCAAACCGAATATCCGATATACGATCCGGTTTTTAAAAAGAAAATACTTCCTCCATTTTTTTATATCTTCTCATTTTAATATAATACTTCACCTATATATTAAAGGGATGAAAAGACATTAAAAAAATGGAGGAAGTAATAAAAATTTGTTAATTACCCGAATGATTAAGAAGGTTGATGTTGGCCGCAGATTTCTCTATTCTCATTGGGGGCGAACAAAATCAGATATCCGATCCGGTTTTGTAAACTGTATCGGATATCCGTTTTTAAAAATAAAAAAAATTCTGATTCGTATCCGATCCAGTTTTTTTCTGGATATCTGAAAATCATATCCGGTTTTTCGGATACCCGATTTTATATTTTTCTTCTACTTTTTTTTTTTTTTTTAAAACGATTTTTATTTTTTAATTAAGAGTAGTTAATTTATTTTTAAGCAACGTTATGTTTTATATAAATTGATATAATAAAAATAGATACAAAAAAATAACTCAAATAAATATGGTATATATGTCTTACGGTACCAGGCCAGTATTCTAACAAAATGTTACGTTTCGTTACATAATATCATAAATTCACTAATAGTTTTATTTTTTACCTTTGAGAATAATGGGTGAGTTTTCAATTCTTTATTGTATAATACATATTAGGATTATATTTTTCATATTTTTTTTATTGTTTTTAAAAACCATATATCCAGTTTCAATATTCTGCGATAGGTATCCGCAACGATTTTAGGGAAAACCGTATCGTATATCCAATTATTCATATCGGATATTCGGAAATTCGTATAATTAAAAGCGTATACCATATTGTATACGTATAATAAAATCTATCATATATTTTTGCTCACCTCTTATTCTCATGACATCAATTACTTTTAATATTTGAGAAGAATGTAATAATTATATTGTTTTTAGATTTTTTTTTTTTATATTTATTTCTCGTACTAATTTTGTATAAAATTTAACGCAATGTTAGGTTATTAGTAGTTTAAATTTAATGCAACCTTAGGTCATTAGTGGTTTAAAATCGAACATCACATTATGTGCACTTAGTGGAAAATTTAAAAATAAAGAGACTTAAAAAATATATAATAACAACAACAATAATAATAATAATAATAAATAAATAAATAAACCTCAAAACCGAATACCGGATATCCTGTTTATTTTGTATCGGATACGGATCACAAAAATTCAGATTTTCAAAATCGAATCGGATATCCGGTTTTGCTCACCTCTAATTACTATGTTATTAAAATATAAAAATTCAATTGAAATTATTTAGTAGGGAATAAAACTAAGTGTAAAAAATATTTAATTTGTTGAGAGTTGAGACCATTTAGCATTCATAAATTCTTGTATGAGATTCTTCTTATTTCTACAAGTTTGAGACTTTTTAATAGAAATATCAATATGCACTCATGCTTATCCACACGACTTGATCATCACTTTCAAGTTGCATTGTTGTATGAGATGTTATTATCTAGCCATACCTTTATCTTCCGAACTTTCAATTCAATGCGTCTAATTGTCATGTATGTCTACCCGTTTCTGATTTCAATGCAATAATGTATAGAGTAGCACTTTGTACGTATAAAGTTAGTCAAGAAATATGGATTTAAAGGTTGTAAATAAAGATATTTTTTTGTCCAAGTGCAAACAAACAATTAGAAAAAGTATGTGTGTCTTAAAAAAATATTAGATAAACTAATAAGTTCACCTAATCACATGGGCAATTTTAATATGATTACATATAAATTTATGGACTTATTACCTTGAAGCGCACCCAAACTACCACATAAAACTTTGTCATGATCATATCAAAAACACATAGCATACATATCTTCTCAATCCATAGAATCGCGCGTGTTACATCAATATATTATTTTTCATGACTATGCCTATTCTATTGATGCAAATAATTATTGCATTTCAAGACAATTCAATTAGTTTTTATACCAAAAACATAACAATAAGAAATGGATTTTTCAAACTTACTCACATGACACAACAATTAGTACTTGGTATATTATGTTAGTATGAAAGTACATCTCAAGGAAAAAATACTCATATATAAATGTTGATCTGCACACTCTTAATCGCTCAAACATTAAAAACATAATATTACTCTTGACATTGTATGCTTAAGACAAACGATTATTATAGTCGATTTAAGAAGTGAGAACCAAATTAGATATTGTGAACCAAAAAGTTTTAGACAAAATACAACATTAAAATAACATAAAAAAAATATCTCTTACAATTGTATACTTATACTATCAATTAAGCATGAAATAAAATAAAGGGAAAGGTCTCTAAATTGGGAAGCATAATGCAAGAAGAGAATTCCTACCATAATTTTAAAATTTATTTAACAAAAATAATACCAACTACAGAGCGTTTTCTCAAAGTAATACGAATTTCATTTAATCTGAGAAAAATAGGTATTATTGTACTAGTTAACCCAGAATAGTATTGATGACTTGATTTGATGACTTAACTCATTTTTAACTGATTTGATGAGTTAATAGTCTGAAAGTGATTGGTTGAAGATGATTAAGAAAAAAGAGGAGGTAGACATTAATGGAGGATGAAGATTAAGTGTTCCGTACACTGATAATAATGAATAGAGTGATGAAATATGAAATTAAATAAAAGTAAAAATGGAAGTTGGATGGGTTCCGCAGGAAACAAGTCATCGATACTGTTCTAGGTTAACCAGTTCAATGGTACGTATTATTCTCAGATTAAATGAAATTGATATTATTTTTATAAGACGCCATATAGTTGGTATTACTCTCGTTAAATAACCTAATTTTAAAGGTTTTAAGAACAAACTAGTCGCCATACCCGTGCACCGCACGGGACTATATTGTTTTATGTTTTTTGTAATTCGTAGTTCCGTCAGTTTTGCCTCATTGTCCAACATTTATTTAATTGTTTATTCATTTTTGTTTCGATTTCATGTCTTTGTAACTTTATTTCCTTTCAAAGTCATTTGTAATATCATAAGCAGTAAATGGAGTAATGTGTTATTTGACGTTAATGTGATAACTCGATAACGATGTGTTGTTGGCCGGAGTCCTAGATTTTTGAGTTTGTAAGAATGCAAGTGAATTATTATTGGTGAAAATGAGATGTAAACGCTATAAGATGTAATGCATAATAATTAATGCATTGTTTTTTTTTTTTACTTTTACTAGTGAACGTAATCATCTTGTCTTCTACCTTTGTTTTTCCTTTGTTTTTCTCTCGTGTCTTTAGTTGAGATTGTCAAATCTTGGTCTCTTTTTTCCCCACATTTTCTATTGTTACGACTGCTTCTTTCACTACCACTTCAGACCTATAACACATTTTGGTAACGGGAATCGGGTAAATCGAGGTCCATGCTCTGTATTAATTTTTGTATCCATTGTTATATGTGAAAATACATTTATGGATTGGGGAAGATGAAGAGAGGAGTACAGTGGAGCTGATGAGCTTTCTCTCTCTTCTTGCTTCTTTAATAATTAATTGCTTTAGTTTTTTTGCCCAATTAGAGTAGAACATGTGGTTTTGTTAGAAGATAATATTAGGCTAATAAGGAATGAAGGAGAGTTTGTTTGGGTTTTAGTACACTATATAGATAGATATAAAAGGTAGACAAATAACGATTGAGACGGAAAAAGTATATTTTACTTGTGTTAGTTTTTTCCTATTATATTTCATTACTAATTTTGTTTGAGTTCGTGATTGAGGATTATGGTTAATGCTTACTTATGTTTCTTTTATTTTTACTTTCTCCATTATCACGGTGATTCTATTGCTATCTCTACTCCTCTTATGGCTTTGATCGTATTCTTATGGTTCTCCGTACACATTGTTTGAGTTAGTACTAAATTTTTCATATGATTTAAATTTCCTTTTGGTTAGTACTAAATAGTCTTATAGGTTTTGCTTACCAGCTAGAAAATGTCCAATTGTATTTTGACACTCGTTTCATCAGAATATACGGTGTTAGATCAACTAAATTATTGATGATGGGTGATTTGCTAGAGTTTTTATTATATACTACTATTGTATCCTGTGAACCTTCCGAGAATGCGGGGGCTTTTCTATGTTTTTTCTTTTGCATCTATCATATTTTATTTTACATATATATTTAACTTCCAACTCGTACTATCTATGTCTAGGGTGCATTTATAATTGAACAATATCGAATATTAATTTTGAAATGAAAAAAATTTATCGTTTAAACCTTAGTTCGGTACGAACCGTTTGAACTAACCTTTAAAGACTCCATTTACACTTGTAAGGATCTCAGTTACACTTTAGAGAGAGACGGTCTCTCCATAAGTTATTGAGAGACGCCTTGTCAGTATCACTTTATGTCTTATTCGTACCTATTTTATGATTAGATGTGTCTCTAAATGACAACTTTGTTTGTACCGTTCTGTATAACAAGTGTACCCCATTAATTTACATTTGTATACTCTTTTATGTTACACGTACCTATTTTTATTAGGTTTAGTACCACTGTTGACATTGATCTCTCAATAAACTTAATAAAAAACGGTCTCTCAGTAGAACTACTCTAAGGTTGAAACAAGCTGAAGAGTAATTGGAGTCCCCTAATTTTTAAGTAGTTAGAAGTTACACTCTTTAATGGCCTTTATTCCCTCACTTTTTGTTTTTTTTCTCAAAAGTGTAACTGGGTTCCTTAAAAGTATAACTGAGGTCACTAAAAGTAGTTAAACTTTAGGGATTTTCTACGTGGTACCCCTGAACTTTTTACTTTTCTACCTTATACCCTTACACTTTTTACATGTATACATGGTACCCTTTTACTTTATTAACAGTTTCTTTGGTACCCCTAAACTTTATTATTATCTTTATTGGTACTTTAAACTTTTTTTTCCCGTCAAGTTTTTGAAACAAATTACCTTTTTATGCTCAAGATTAAAAGTTAAAACGTCATTTAACATACCTAATTAACCGATAATTGAACTTAAACTAACAATTTTGTACGTGTTTGCAGTTTATACTCCAAATCTAAACGAATTATATTTTTGACGTTATATTGTCAAATCAAATGATAACATTTAAATTAAGCTCAATTACTTGTTAATTATCTAAGCTGAATGATATTGAAGTCTTAATCCTCAGCTAAAAACATAATTTAACGACAAAGTTTGATAGAAAAAAAAATTCGGGGCGCTAGTTAAATTAATAATAAAATTCAAGGGTACCATGTATAGACATAGAAAAGGTAGGGGTACCATGTAGAAAAGTGAAAAATATAGGGGTACCGCGTAGAAAATCCCTAAACTTTAAAAGTGTAACTAGTTGGTTCTGACATTTTTCCGTATCTAAAAACTCAAATCCCCCTATATACTAAAAGGATAGAGAGAACTAGAAAAATTATGACGTGTCGCTCTCTCCTTCATCCATTTTCCCGCCTAATACTATTCCTACTCTATAATGGGTCACTTAAACCATGGGTCATCTAAACAATGAAAAAAAAATGTAAATCTCATATAGCTCATGTGGGATCATGTGAAATGTAAATCTTATACACGGCCCAATGGAAAATAAATGTGTTCTTCACTTAAAACTTCTCGACTGAAGAAACGATGGTTATCACAACTTTGTTCGATATCCAACTTTATAAATATATGACCTTCTAAAAATACTTTCTCCGAATGATCGACACTTACCCTTAGCAATACGTGATACTCTTTATTAAAAATAGTCATTAAAATAATAAGGATACTCTTTATTAAAAATAGTCATTTAAATAATACGGAGTATATTTCAAACTCAAACTTATTTTGAATAATACATAATAAAAATATAATTGTGACCACCTACGTAAACCTCATATCTCAAAAACCGTTCAATTAGTAATTATAGATATTTCATCTATTAAAAATAACAAACTAAATTTACCACGTATTTACGCGGGTACTATACTAATTAGATACAAATGGTTTGATACAACTGTGTTATATATAAAACAATTTATCTTTATAACTCTTTTTTTCTAAATGATAACCTCGGCATTTGGTTTAGATTATGTTTTATTGAACTCGCATTATGTTATAGAACGGTAACGAGTTGTGACTTACCCAACTCCAATAGAATGAGGCCCAATAATTTGGCCATCACCATCTTGCAACAAGTAACTCATTGTACCATGGTAAACCCCAACATCACCTTTGGACAGCGTAGCAGAATGTCTGCCACTTTCAAGCCCAAATCCAGCTGCCTCAACACCAACTAGTCTTACCTTCATGTATCAATTAGTTTTCTCAGTCAAATCATCAAAGATTACTTACTCATGATTGGGATTCAAAACCCGTCATCATTAAATTTCGCATGTGGATACTAACAATTGGATTCTTTTCAACTGAATATATCTGTCTTAAGATGAGTAACAGGTTAAATAATAATCTGCTATGTAGGTTATAAGTTGGGACAATCTTATGCTATATTCATATGAGATTATAAGTTTTGTCCTATTCATGTTAACTAGCAAGTAGTTGACTCGTTCTAAGATTAAAAGTAGGATATGCTCCGTACCTATTTTAAAGAATTTTTTTGATTTAAAACAAATCGGAAAAAAAACTTATAATATTAATTACCTCCTTATCCTCTATAAATTCATGAAATAGACCCATTGCATTTGAGCCACCTCCTACACATGCAACCAATACGTCTGGTTTCCCACCCCATTTCTCCATGGCTTGTGTCCTCACTTCCTTACCTATTATGGATTGGAACTCTCGGACCATGGTTGGGCACGGGTGCGGTCCGATTACTGAGGATGGGAGATGGTAGGTTGTGTCTAGGTTTGGTATCCATTCTCGGACTGCTTCGGAGCTTGCATCTTTGAATGTGCCATCTATCGACTTCACCTTCATTTTTTAGGGAAACATTGATGTAATAACTAATAAGTAGGGATTAGTAAATAACATTTTGGTTATAGAAAGATACAGATAAAAGTTAAAAAATTAATATTATTGAGACACGATCATAATAGAACACTGTATCAGAGTCAAAGGTCACGAGTTCGAACCCTGGCAGCCCCAATATCTCGAACTCTCAAGTGGAAACTCAGCACATGGTACGGGGAGCCCGATGGGCATTCAAGTGAGAGGACGTAATAGAATATAAATGGGCATCAATCATCGTATTAAAGTTTTGGTTGAATTGGTTCCATGACAGATCGTCTAGTAGAAGTTTTTAAGCTAGGCTCAAACCATCATCACGTTTAACGTTTGGTACTAATCTATGTGACTAAAAAATTGAACAAATTTAACAAACATTTGATTCTGTATCGGACTATATATCGGTAAGGGTGAAGTTTAGTGATTATAGGACATATTTAGGAGAAAATCCTAAATGTTGCATGTCCAAACCCCTCTAAGCTAACATCCTTCTAAAGATGGAGTTTATTTTCGGGTCGTGCTTTTTTCTAACGAGCATTTACTCAATCCTAACGACATTTTACCAATTTATCCTTCTCATTACACAGCCTTCTAAAAAATTTCTTTAATTTTCTCTCTAAACAAAACCCCAAAATCCCACCATCCCATAATCACAGTCATGAACAACCACCTCCCGAAACACTAGCATCGGGGTGGGTCTGGATCGAGAGTGGTCGGTTCGGGTGGTAGATGGGGTGGGTCGATGGTGGTGGGTCATGGTGGTCCGAGTGGTGGATAAGATGGGTCGATGGTGGTTGGTCATGGTGGTCCATGTGGTCAGGTGGTTGGGTCGGTTAAGGTGGGTGGGTGAGGCTGGAGTGGTTGGATGGAGAACGGCCGTGGGGTAAGGTGGGGATGGGTTTAGGGTTACAGTTAGTTTTTTTTTTCTTTTTTTTAATGAAATTTTCTTATTTTCTTCTTATTATTTTTTTAAATTACTTTTTTTCCTTTATTTAAATTTCTTTTGTTTATATACGACATATATGTTTTTTTATCATGTCAAATTTAAGTAATTGATATTATAACGTCAATAATTGAATTAAAATTAGAGCAAATTAAAAATTACTCCCTTCAAAGTTGCGTTTATTAAAATTTACTCCCTTTTAAATTTTTTTTATTATTTAACAGCCAAAAAGATACAAAAGTTCAAAATTTGTTTGCAATTGTAAACTCCGGCATGGTACTCCGGCGAAACTGGATTTTCTATCCTTTTTTTGCCTTTTAATGCCCAAACTACCCCTCTCCCTTATATCCTAATGAAATCCCATAGTTTTTTTCTAAGGTCGTATTGTTTGATTGTCGTTTTTTTTTTGGACAAAAATTGATTGTCGAATTTCTAAAGTTTACGATTTAGGGTATTTGAGGTTTTTTCTGGGTTTGGGAATTGGAATGAAGATAGTGAAGGGGAAAACAAGGTTGAGTGAGGTGGTGGTACGCTGAGGGACAATTCGGTCAACTTATTACTGAATTGGCCGGATTTTACCAATGCAAGCAATTTTTGAACTTTTGTATCTTTTTGGCTGTTAAATAATAATAAAATCTTAAAAGGGAGTAAATTTTAATAAACGCAACTTTGAAGGGAGTAATTTCTAATTTGCTCTTAAAATTATAATCGAATTTGAATGGATTGGGTATTGATAAAATGAAAAGAGAGGAAATTGAATATTGGGTTAAAAACTAAGGGTTTATGGAATGGGTAGAATAGGAAAATTGTAGAAAAATTCGTTAGAATTGAGTAAACGCACGTTAGGAAAAAATAATTTCATTATTTTCTTGATAAAAAGGGAGTCTTACCTAATGATCTAGGAACTAATCCTTTATTTATATATTAAAGTAAGCACCGGTGTGCCAACGACGTGGCACTGCTTATCCTCATGGGAAGCTATTAAAAATTCACTACGAAGAATTATATCAATGAGTTTTGAACCCACAACCTTCAAACCAAATTTCAACACCTTAACCACTACACCATTCCAATATTCATTGTTAAAATTGTATAAAAATAATATATATACTTTATATGTTTGAGAGAATTACAGAGTAATTAATTCACGTTTTCGTATAATTCACATTTGAGACCTATACTGCATCTCTATATCAAATTAACTAAAAATCTAAATTCACAAGATAATTTTTGAATAAGTCATACATCGTTCATTCATTTACGTGTCATTACAAGTAAATCTTTGGCCGACATTGTTGATTATGACGGTTACTAAATCAAAAAAATGTCTTAAACGAAATCGTCCAACAAAAAGTTGTACATAACCCCGTGATTATTCACGGGTATTACACTACTCTATTTCGAATTCATTTTGTACGTGAATAGTTAAATACTACTCTTATAAAATACTCAACAAAAAAGGTTATAGGAGATCGTCTGACAATATGCACTGGGACGGGAATATTTATCTTTTACCCTCTATTTTAAAAAATTAACAGAAGGTACAAAAAATGGGTGTAAAAATAAAAACACTAAATTAAAGTAATGATAATATTTTAGGGTCGCAACCCGATCCGTTGAGTCAACAAAAATTAAAATTGATAAAATATTTATATTTATATACTTCAGTATAGTTATCTTTGGATTTATAATTATGCAATTAATATTTTAAATTAAAATATACTCTGTAAACAAATTTACAATTTAATTAATACATACGAGTATTTTTTTTACCATTTAATAATAAAATAATTTAAAATTTTGAATTTAATTTTTTTTTTTAAATATAAACATTATCCTCCGTAGTTCAAGAGTATAAAAATAATGCTATACTCTTAAACAAATAAAAATTTGATGAGAAAAAAATATTTTTGAGCTTAAATCGTCAGAAGATTTTGTATTTTAATTGATGAAAATATGTCGTTCAGTATTGCGAAAATTAAACATTACAGCCTTATAAAAATCAGTTTTTTTAATTACAGACTTATAAAAAAATTCAACAATTACTACCTAATAAAGCATTTTTCATTTGCGCTTACTACCTTAAGTGGATTCCGGTGGATTAGTAAGCTAATTTTCGTTACCAAGGTTGTTAAGTGACGAAAATATACTCAATGTTAAAATTTCTTTTTACTCCATTAACCCCTATTACTCCTCTCTCCTCTACTCACTCCGTACCTTCCTCATCAACCATCCACTAATCCCTAATTAAATCGACAAACGAACTCTTGATTAACCCCTTTTACTCCTCTCTTCCTCTAGTCACTCCGTACCTTCCTCATCAACCATCCACTAAACCCTAATTAAATCGACAAATGAATCCAAAATCCATACCAAATTCTGGCGCAATTGAAGGAAACGACAAATCTGCAAGTAAGTACGTAACCCCAAATCCTTTGTTAATTTAGGGTTTTGAATCAATTATTAACACGAAACCCAGATTTGCATTAATATTTAAATTTAGTCTTTCTAATATGAATTAAGTGTAGTTATAGTGTTATTGCAGTTCATTAGCACGTTGAGAGCCAAATACAGTTGTCGATTAGATAATTTCAATTTTTAGGGTTTCTGTAATTTTTTGTTGATTTTGTTTAGCCAAATGTATGCTGGTGGCGAAAATAAAGAAGAGTTAGAAACGTTAGAGAGAGGATGAAGAAATTGAAGAGTGAAAAATTTGAATTGAAAAGTGAAGTAATTGAAGAGCAGTAAGATTTTGAAGAGCAGTTATAAGAGTGATAAAGGTTGGAGAAAGAGTATATAGAGTCAAGGGCAAAATGGTCACAAGAGTAGGCGTAATCTAATTTAGGACGGAAATTAGCTTACTAATCCACCGGAGTCCACTTAAGGTAGCAAGCGCAAATGAGAAGTGTTTTTATTAGGTAATAATTGTTGAAAAAAAAATTATAAGTCTGTAATTAAAAAAACTGATTTTTATAAGGCTGTAATGTGTAATTTTCGCTTCAGTATTTAAAATTACTTTAAAGTAATTCACGGTCAAACTTTTCATAAAACAGACCATCTATAAACTATTGATTCTACGTAACGTATACTTTTATCGTTTTTTCAAGTCAAACTTGTGTCTACGGACCCATATGAGTTCTTAAACTTAGATACTGACCATATCTTAAAAATATTATTCCTCAAAATTCATAATTTCACAAATATATCACGCAACAATATCTTTCTTTTATACTGCTTATTAATTTTTTTTCTATATGTTCTAATGACAAAAAAAGGACCTTAATTTCGTAAATTTTCACGGATTACTGCGCTAGTATATTTAGAATTTTCACGGTATGCACCTAATATTAGTATAACGCACCAGGTTCTCTCATCATCTAGATTATCGTGTTTTCAGATAAGATTAATTGTTTTTGTCCTACCTAATAAATAAAGGATTGTACTGTGTGATTACTATAGCTTACCAAACGAACAAGATGACACTCGTTGGTATATATATATAACTACATAAGGGTGGTTTTCTTCAAAAATGACGGTGCTAATTCGTATACCCCACAACTTTTGAACCCACTTAAGGTTGTCACGTTTTTATTGAGTGGTGGATCTAAAATCTAAATGCCCTACACTTCCAAATTTGTGTGTCGTCTACTCGTCGATCAATTTCTTCATCTTCATCCAATTACTAATTATAGTTGTTCTCGGAAAATCAATAATTTTATGATCCACATGTGAACGAGTGGTGGATTATTGATCTCAACATCTCAATTAATAGCTTATTGAAACACTTTTATGTTAAGGAATCATTTCAGTCAAAAATATGTTTGAACCAATTTAGTGGTTAAAAATCCTGAGAAGGGAAAAAAATTGTAGAGATGACGAGGGTTTACTACACAAACGAGTAAGAATCGCTCCCTAGAAAGTTGAGATACAATGCATCACATATTCATATGCATGTCAATGAACCAGTGGAGTTACTAATTTTGTCCCAAATGTTTTTGGGTTGAAAATAAGGAAGGAATGTATTATATTAATAAAAGTGAAGGTGAATTGAAAAAAAAATAAATATTATATTAATTAAATGAGAAAATTGAATTGAAAAAGTATGACGGATAAATATTATATTAACTAGTTTTGTGTCCCGTGAAATTCACGGGATGTCTAGAACCTTGTTCAATTTTATCTCGTTATTATAACTACAGTATCTTGTTTGATATTACTGATTTGTTGTTGAAAAAAATTAGAATTAAGTATTAAATTGATATTCATACATGTCATAAGGCGAAATACCTCATATATGTAAATGATACAACAAAATTACTATCAATCGTGATGGAAATTTGTTACAATACCAAAAAATGTTTTATGTTGATCCTCAGTACTTTATACTAATCCGCAAAAACAACTTAACCAATAGAGAAAAATTGAAGTCATCTATTTGTGAATTTCTCCACTGCGATAATTATCTAGAAAAAAAATTCAATTAATACTTAAGTGCAGCATTTCTTCACATGTATCTAATATATAAAAATTAAAACTTATTGATGACGAAGAAACGCTGCTAAGAATTTAATTTTAACCCAAATTTTAGATGATATAAACCCAAAAAAGAAATTCTTACTTAGTACTTATGTGTCATACATGACAAAAGACTATTTTGTTTTACAGATCCTTAACTCCTCAAGCACAATTGAGATCTAATATCATTTGCAAAGTCGTATTCTTCCTTAGTACTCGTTCATAAATGTAT
This sequence comes from Agrostemma githago, assembly GCA_958450325.1. Classification (NCBI taxonomy): domain Eukaryota; kingdom Viridiplantae; phylum Streptophyta; class Magnoliopsida; order Caryophyllales; family Caryophyllaceae; genus Agrostemma; species Agrostemma githago. Next base: position 52,831,345 of record OY288256.1, read on the forward strand.
TATAAAATTTTACGGTCAAATGAAGCAAATTATATACTACGTACTTAGTATAACTTGGATCGGTTACGCCAAAATGCTGTTTATTCTTGCCTGAGCATCTAAATCGTCAAAAAAAGGAAAAAAAAAGGGAAGAAAAATATTGAAGAACACAACCACATTTACTTATTAACTTTCTTTGGGTGAACAAATATTGTATTCCCTCAATCTCTATTATTTATTTATATTTAAATAAAATATTTCTGACAAATAATATAAAAGTAAAACACATGATGGAGAGAAAGACAATATATTATATGGAGTATTCACTTAAAAATTCTCAATTAGCTAGTTTTCTCATGATTGAAATTAATTTATAGCGCTAATTTGTTTACTATGCAGAGAAAAAGTTAATAATTAACGTGAAAGTATATATACGAAGTAGTAGTAGTTAGGGACTTAAGGGGTAGTAAAATAGAAAAGTTTGGGCACGGGAAAACGAAAGGATAGAAATTGGCAATTACTCTTACAACATAAAAAATCTGCATCTAAGTTTATTTTTACCTCTTACTTTCTCTTGATTCACCAAACCTCAAGTTATATTGAAATAATCTCACATGTCATTCAATTAA